>VDFB02366389.1:0-23055 GCA_007258455.2 Sequoia sempervirens | reverse complement strand
GATTTGGAAAGATTTTTAATGGAAAGTCAATCTGGGAAGAGTGGAGCACTAGATTCTCTCTGAATCGGGTTGAAAACATAAATTCATTTATGAAGTTTGTTCCTTTATTCAGGGATATACTTTACTTCCACGTCTTTCTTTGATGAAGTTAGTTAGTTAGTTGTTCTTTTAATTTAAAAATAAGATACTCCTCCTACGCGAGGTAGTGGTAGAAGATGAATAGAATGAGTAATAGATGATTTTTTAGGTAAGATAGAAACAGAGTAGCAGAGATCATGTAAGAATCAGTATGATAATGAAAGACAGAATCTGTTTGACCAGAAGTGGAGTTTTTTGTTAGTTTTCACACCAACAAGACAATGTATTTTGTTATGTTTTCATGAATAAAGATCGATGAAGTTATGAGTTCAACATCTGTGTAATCAGTAGATGCTTGCTAAGGGGGCCCACTTAGTAAGTATCTATAGTTAATTAGTTAGATGTTCTTTTCTGCTGATATCTAGTTAGCTTTCATCTTTTGAAGTTTTTACGCAAACTCAGTCTTACACTGCTCCTGCAGCATAGAGAGTCCATCCCTGTGACTGTTCCTACAGCATAAGGTCAGTTCATGGTTTGTGCTTCAGTCGTAGCTATTACAGTTTCTATTTTAATCAAGCATAGTTGAGTTAAAGAATTCTGCATTACCATTCTGTAGTTTAGATAGAATTTCTTTCCAGTATGTATTTTTGCTAAGATTTGACCAAAACAAATTCCTAGTGCATATATTTTGCTATGCCATTTAAAGTCTACATCCCCTGGTTTGACAAGTAAATGAACGTCCACAGAAAGATATTAGTCACCTGTCGGAATGTCCAATTCCCAGGAAAGTTTCACTGTGATATTCATATCCTTTTGTGAGTGCGAGCCATTTTTGGCACCGTTGCCGGGGATGGTGTCTAACTAGGAGTCTGACAAAGTCATTTTCAGCATTAGTTTAGTCTGTTAGTCAAAAAAAATTAAAATCTTTTCAAGCTGTTACTCACCATATTGCATGCATAGAAGAAGAGACGCACTGGGAAGGTTCCTCCCTGAAAATCTGTTTATTGAACTACCATTTGACCTAGCTGATAACGAACCTGAGGAAAATCCATTTTCTCTGCTATTCCAGCACCCAAACATGGCAAATAATCCACCTAATAATCCACCTCCTGCATTTGAGTTTCCCATTGTTCCCCAACAAGATACTGATAATCTTAAAAACATCCACTCTTCCTTGCTTCCAAAGTTTTATGGCCTAGTCACAGAAGACCCAGAAACCTTTCTGTTTGAATTTGATGTCCTCTATTGCAGTTATGACTACAACATCGACGCTCATAAACTGAAGCTATTTCCTTCCACTTTGAAGGAGGGAGCTCTTAGATGGTTCATGATTCTGGGAAGAGCCGTTGTAAATAGTTGGGCAGCCATGCAGACGAAATTCCTTGAAAAATATAAGGAATATTGTAAGAGTGCCAGCAAAGGTGATGACATATTCTGAATTCAGCAGAAGGAGGATGAAAGTCTGGAAGATTATATTTCAAGGTTTTTGTTTTCATTAAAAAGGAACTCAAACCATACTCTTAACGAGGACTCTCAAAAACTACTCTTTCTAAGGGGAATCAGTGATGCATGTATTGACGCCCTGGACCTAATGGGAGGATGTGATATAACTCAACTGCCTTGGGATGATATACAAAAGATATGCCTTAACTACTCTCGAGCAATAGTTAAGAAAGGTCGAGGTCATCATGCTTCAGTGGGGAAGTCTTCTTCTTGTGGAGTTTCCTGAATGGAGATCACAAATCTGCTATCTGATTTCAAGCAGGACATCATTAATAATATAGCTACACAATTGGACACTATGCAAGCTCGGAAAAAACATGCATAAGATGAGGTAGCTTTGGCTGAGTTCTGTCCCTACTGTAGACAAAATAAGTGTGATTGCAGATGCAAGATGGTGGCTAATCTAGAAGTCAGACAACTGCCTACTGATTTCAAACCAGTGGAAGGTGATGATGATCAAGTGTTCTTTGTTGCACAAAGGAGACCATGGGCCCAAAGGCAAGGTATGCCTCAAAATTTTGGTAATCCCTATTCTAGCTATAATAACCAATGGCAACAAGCATATGGACCACCACCACCATGGAATCTGCCTCAACCAAGCTGGCCTAATTATCAAACCCCGCAGTGACAATCTCCTCAAGGAGGTTGGCAGCAGCCACAAGGTCAATGGACCCCACCTTCAGGAAATTGGCAACAAAATCCTCAATGGAGAGGTCCTCAACAATGGAAAAACTAGTCTCCTGGCTTCTTGCAGCCTCCACAGCCACAACAACAGGCCCTTATGCCGCCTCCTGCAGCAACTACCACAAATCCTGGACCTCCAAAGCAAATGTCTATGCCTGCCCAGCCATTGCCTAATCCCAATAATAAGCAACAGCAATAGCCTCAACAGCCTGTGTATATTTCTGAAGCCAACCAATATCAAGCTTATGCCTTAAATGTTAATAACATCCATCTGAGGTCTGGAACTACTTTACTTGCTCCCAAACCACCTCTGATTACAAAAATATCTGATTCACCCCTTGAAGAATCTAATGCACCTGTTGTTTCCACTAAGCACATACCTATACCCGATACAGTTTTTATGGAACCTGTTCTGCAGAGACAAGATAAACCACCTTTTCCTCAGAGGTTACAAAGTACTGAATCTAAACTCATGGAAGAACCCACTTTTGATATTCTAGATCAGCTCAAAAATGTGCAAATTCAAATCCCTTTGTTTCAGGCTATTAAAGATGTTCCTATTTTTGGAAAAGCTATTAAAGAAGCCTGTTTGAAGAAGCCTGGACGAAAGAAAAAGGATCCCCAAACAATTCATGTCTTAGGGAAATTGGCTGATATAATGTTGGGAAATGTAATCATTCCAAAGTATATTGACCCTGGAAGCCCTGTAGTACAGATACATATAAATGGCCAAGTTGTAAAAAATGTTTTGATTGATTTAGGAGCTGCCATTAATGTAATGACAAAGCATACTATGGACTCCTTGAATATTTCAAACATTAGGTCTACACCCACAGTTCTGCAACTTGCAGACAACTCCACAGTCAAATGTAATGGGATGATAGAAGATGTAATTGTCACTCTTGAATCTTGAGAGTATCCTGCTGATTTTACAATATTATCAGTTAAGGCAACTTTAGGAGGGTATCTAGTTATCCTTGGTAGGCCATGGTTAGCAACTGCTGATGCTTTTATAGGATGTCGTTCTGGAGATATGACCATTTCTGATGGGCAGTCCACAAAGAAATTGGCTTTGTATCCGCCTGCTAAACCTCAACCAGATTTGTCCCAACCTGTTTGGCCAGATGTGGGAGAAGAAACTGAAGAAGCTAATTCTTTGGCTCAATTGATGATGCTTCAAAATGATCCATTCTCTCAAATTCAAAGTGAAGATGCTTTGATTTTTCAAATTCTGCAATTCAATCTTGATGCAGATAGTTTATCTGATTCAAGTGACAGTCAGCATCAATGTTTCCTGCAGCAGCTAGATTCTGAGAGTTTATTGCCTAAACTTCTGACAATTTTTCATAACTTGCTTCTACAAGAGGTACAAACATTACCTGTTGATTCTATGAGTAATCTTATTAAGCAGATAGAATTGTCTCCAGATCATTGTTTGAATGTTAATAGTAAGTTGTCTCAGTCTCAAAATGATGACTTATTAAAAATGCTACAAGAACAGCATAAAGCTTTTGCATGGGAATATGGGGACATGCAGGGAATAGATCCTCGAGTCTGTACTCATAGGATATATATCAAAGAATATTGTTCACCAGTTAGACAACCTCAGAGAAGAGTAAATCCAACACTTAGAGAAATAGTGAAAAATAAACTTCAAAAGTTGCTTGATGCTGGTTTTATTTACCTAATTTCTGACAGCCAATGGGTTTCTCCATTAGTCATTATCCCCAAGAAAGGAGGAAAATGGAGAGTATGTGTAGATTATAGAGAGTTGAACAATGCCACTAAGAAAGATTATATTCCATTACCTTTTGTAGACCAAGTACTAGATTCTCTGTCTAGTAAAAAATATTTTTCCTTCTTAGATGGTTACAGTGGGTATAATCAGATAAAAATTACCCCTGAAGATCAAGACAAGACCACTTTTACCTGTCCATGGGGAACATTTGCTTATTCGGTCTTGCCTTTTGGCTTATGCAATGCACCAGCAACATTTCAGAGAGCAGTAATTAGTATATTTGCTGATATATCTCATAAATGTATGGAGATTTATATGGATGATTTCACTACATATGGAGTCACATTTGAAGAAGCACTGGTGAATTTAGAAAAAGTATTAAAAAGGTGTAGAGAGAAATTTTTTTCTCTAAACAGTGAAAAGTGCTTTCTCGCGATGGAAGAAGGTATTGTTCTAGGTCATCATATTTCAAAAGAATGGAATTGGAGTTGACCTACTAAAGAGTGAAGTTGTTGAGGAATTTACAAACTCACATAAAACAAAAAGATGTTAGAAGTTTTCTTGGTCATGCAGGGTATTATAGAAGGTTTATAAAAGACTTTAGTAAAATTGTCAGTCCACTTTATGCTTTGTTAACAAAGGATTCCCAATTTGAGTGGACCGAGGCCTGTGAAAAATCCTTCCTGCAGCTAAAGGACTTGCTTTCCAAAGCCCCTGTTCTTCAAGGTCCAAAATGGAACCTGCCTTTTCACATACATGCTGATGCATCTGATTTTGGTATAGGAGCAGTTTTAAGTCAAAAAGAAAATTCAATTGAGAATGCTATCTACTTTATCAGCAAAAACCTTCAAGGTCCTAAGCTCAACTATACTGTTATAGAAAATGAATTGCTTGCAGTAGTATATGCTTTGAATAAATTCAGGCATTATGTCACAGGTTATCAAATATTTGTCCACACTGACCATGCACCAATCAAGTACCTGATGAACAAATCTACCATTTCTGGTAGATTGGCACGATGGCTCCTATTGTTACAAGAATTTGATATCACAATCATTGACAAACCAGGAAGAGCTAATGTTGTAGCTGACTTTTTATCAAGACTTCAATCAGCTGCATCTGAGGAACAAGAGGTCATTGATGATAGATTTCCAGATGAACACTTGTTTTCCATTGCTGCACATACACCCTGGTATGCAGATATTGTTAATTATCTGGCAACAAATAGAATACCAACTCATTTTTCCCCAAAACAAAAGAAGTTGTTGACAGAGAAAAGTTTCAACTTTACCTGAATTGCCAATTGTCTGTTCTATACTGGCCCTGATCAAGTAATGCGAAGATGTGTAAGAGAAGATGAGACTTATGATATATTGCATGCCTGCCATGATGAACCATGTGGAGGGAATTTTGCAGCAAAAAGAACAGCAATGAAAGTCCTTACAACAGGGTATTACTGGCCAACATTACACAAGGATGTTGTAGCCTATACAAGGAAGTGTGACAGATGCTAGCGTATGGGAAGACTAACTAAGTCAGATGAAATGCCACTATATCCGCAGGTAATAGTCACCCCTTTTGATAAATGGGGGATAGATTTTATGGGGCCAATTGATCCACCATCAAATGGAAAGTCATATATTCTAGTTTGCACGGATTATGTCACAAAATGGGTCGAGGTAAAAGCTATGACTAATGCCTGAGATAACAAAGTTGCTGAATTTTTGTATGAACAAATTTTCACTAGATTTGGAGTCCCCAAAGAGCTTGTAACTGATCAAGGAGCTCAGTTTACGTCAAATATGATCACTGCACTTATGAATGACTATAAGATCAAACACAGGAAGTCCAACCCCTATCATCCTCAAGCCAATGAGTGGTAGGAGGTAACAAGCGAAGAAATTGAGCGATCCTAAGAAGAGCGGTCTCTTGATTCATAAGAAAGACTGGAGTAATAGACTCCCTGAAGCAGTTTGGGCTTACAGAACTACATGGAAAACAACAACTGGGTTTACACCTTTTGAGTTGCTCTATGGGAAAACAGCTATGTTACCCATTGAATTTGAACATAAAACTTTGAGGACAGCTCTTGAACTCAACATGGACTTATCCGAAGCACAGAAGGACCATCTCCTGCAGCTAAATGCTTTGGACGAAATAAGAAAAGCCGCCTTGTAGCATACAAAAGTAATCCAACAGCAGAGAAAGAGATGGCATGATCAGCACATCAAAACCAGAAAATTTTCTGCTAGAGATTGGGCTTTGTTATAGGTCAAGTACTAAGAAGGTAAATACAACCGCAGTAGCTTGGGCCCCTATGAAGGTTGAAAATGTGTTTGAAAATGGAGTACGGTACGTGCAATTCGGTCATCCGGTTTCAATTAACAAATCTGATGACCCACCAGAGCTCAGTACCATAAAGCTAGTTTCAAGGAAGACTTCATGAAGCAGTTCATTCAGGTTCCTCCCGCTACTCTTCCTGTAGCCGAAGGCTCTAGCCTTTCTCCTGCAGCGTTCCCATAATTTTCAAAAAGTATGCCCATAATAAAGGTTTTCTTTTTAAGAAAACCCTTTTCTCCATTTTCATTTATCGCCCCCACCTCACTTCTTTATCTTTGCGTATATTATCGCCATTCCATTTCGCCATATACTTATCGCTTTAACCGTATCAGCAGCAATTAGATATCTTTCCGGCTTTAATGAATTGCCCGGTAGCCGTCATCTTTCTTCACACGTACATGCAATTACTAAAGGTACGCCATATTATTTCTTATCACATATTTGATTTATTTCATTCTATTCAATTACTGCTATGCATGTACCAGTCATTATCACCCGAATCTCTACCTATTTTTTAGTACATGTGCGGACACATGTCATCTTTTAAGTAGGGGGCAGTGATGAGCCTAAAATATGCTCATAATTTGATGTTATGATAAACTTTTAAATGAATTTTTTTTGCTATTTCATGGCTATTTAAACTTTGTTGAAACCTTTTATGGGGATATCCTATAGCAAGACACTTTTATATTCCTGCAGCCTATTGTGTTGACTTGATTGCATTTATTGCCTTGTTGATTCCCAAAAATGGCTGGTATATCGTATATAGTTTTTGAATGGTGAAGTAGATTTGAAATGTGTGATTAATGAATAGATATCATGTATGTACCATATGCCTTTTATTGCGCGTCTGTTACCTTTTGTTTCATAGGTTGTTAAAGAATGATCGAGTCAAGCGCAGCCGATCTCGGCCTTGTAGTAAAGCCCATTTCCTGCACGACTTTGAGGAAGCTCCACCAAAGACTCTTTGACCAAAACCGATTTGGAAATATTTTTTTAATGGAAAGTCAATCTGGAGAGAGTGGAGCGCTAGATTCTCTCTGAATCAGGTTGAACACATAAATTCATTTATGAAGTTTGTTCCTTGATTCAGGGATATACTTTACTTCCATGTCTTTCTTTGATGAAGTTAGTTAGTTAGTTGTTCTTTTAATTTAAAAATAAGATACTCCTCCTGCGCGAGGTAGTAGTAGAAGATGAATAGAATGAGTAATAGATGATTTTTTAGGTAAGATAGAAATAGAGTAGCAGAGATCATGTAAGAATCAGTATGATAATGAAAGACAGAATCTGTTTGACCAGAAGCGGAGTTTTTTGTTAGTTTTCACACCAACAAGACAATGTATTTCATTCTGTTTTCATGAATAAAGATCGATGAAGTTATGAGTTCAGCATCTGTGTAATCAGTAGATGCTTGCTAAGGGGGCCCACTTAGTAAGTATCCGCAGCTAATTAGTTAGATGTACTTTTCTCGGGCCGATATCCAGCTAGCTTTCTCATCTTTAAAGTTTTACGCGAAACTCGGCCTATTAATCGCTTTCCCCGGCAAAGATAGAGGTAAATCCATCCCCGTGGACTGCTCCTACAAAGAGGTACCGTCTACATGGTTTGTGCTTCGGGCCGAAGCATATGCTTATTTTAATCAAGTATATTATTAAAGAATTTACATTACCATTCAGAAGCTTAGATAGAATTTCTTTCCAAAGATGTATTTTTGCTAAGATTCGACCAAAACAAATTCTAGTGTATATATTTTGTCGCGGCCATTTAAAGTCTACGGGCCCCCTCGGTTTGACAAGTAAATGAACGGCCCACAGAAAGATTAGTCAAATTGCCTAAATGGTCCAATTCCCGTGAGTTTCAATCGCGGATATTCTATATCCTTGTGAGTGCGTAGCCATTTTTCGGCAATCGCTGCTCTGGATGGTGTCTAACTAGGAGTTTGACAAAGTCATTTTCAACATTAGTTTAGTCTGTTAGTCAAAAATTTTCAAAATTTTCAAGCCGTTATTCACCATATTGCATGCATAGAAGAAGAAGAGACGCACTAGGAAGGTTCCTCCTTGAAAACCTATTTGTTGAACTACCATTTAACCCAGCTGACAATGAACCTGAGGAAAATCCATTTGCTCTGCTATTCCAGCAAGCAAATATGGAAAATAATCCACCTAATAATCCACCTCCCCGTGATTTGAGTTTCCCCATTTTTCCCCAATAAGATAATCGACATATTATTAAAAACATCCACTCTTTCCTGTTTCCAAAGTTTTGGTTATGGCCTATTCAATGTGGTTAATCTGTAGCTTCGCTTGAATTCTCATGTCCTCTCGTCAGCAGCTATGACTATAACATCGGGATGCTCATAACCCAAGCTTATTTTCCACTTCTAAAGGAGGGAGCCTCGATAGTTCATGAGTTCCGGGAAGAGCCGTTGTAAATAGTTGGGCAGCCATGCAGACGAAATTCCTTGAAAAATATAAGGAATATTGTAAGAGTGCCAGCAAAGGTGATGACATATTCTGAATTCAGCAGAAGGAGGATAAAAGTCTGGAAGATTATATTTCAAGGTTTTTGTTTTCATTAAAAATGAACTCAAACCATACTCTTAACGAGGACTCTCAGAAACTACTCTTTCTAAGGGGAATCAGTGATGTCTGTATTGATGCCCTGGACCTAATGGGAGGAGGTGATATAACTCAACTGCCTTGGGATGATATACAAAAGATATGCCTTAACTACTCTCGAGCAATAGTTAAGAGAGGTCGAGGTCATCATGCTTCAGTGGGGAAGTCTTCTTCTTATGGAGTTTCTGGAATGGAGATCACAAATCTGCTATCTGATTTCAAGCAGGACATCATTAATAATATGGCTACATAATTTGACACTATGCAAGCTCAGAAAAAATATGCAGAAGCTGAGGTAGCTTTGGCTGAGTTTTGTCCCTACTGTAGACAAAATAAGTGTGATTGCAGATGCAAGATGGTGGCTAATCTAGAAGCCAGACAACTGCCTACTGATTTCAAACTAGTGGAAGGTGATGATGATCAAGTGTTCTTTGTTGCACAAAGGAGACCATGGGCCGAAAGGAAAGGTATGCCTCAAGACCCTTTAACTTTTGGTAATCCCTATTCTGGCTATAATAACCAATGGCAACAAGCATATGGACCACCACCACCATGGAATCTGCCTCAACCAAGTTGGTCTAATTATCAAACCCCACAGTGGCAACCTCCTCAAGGAGGTTGGCAGCAGCCACAAGGTCAATGGACCCCACCTTTAGGAAATTGGCAACAAAATCCTCAATGGAGAGGTCCTTAACAATGGCAAAACCAGTCTCTTGGCTTCCTGCAGCCTCCACAGCCACAACAACAGGCCCTTATGCCACCTCCTGTGGCAACTACCACAAATCCTAGACCTCCAAAGCAAATGCCTATGCCTGCCCAGCCGTTGCCTAATCCCAATAATAAGCAATAGCAGTAGCCTCAACAGCCTGTGTATATTTTTGAAGCCAACCAATATCAAGCTTATGCCTTAAATGTTAATGACATCCATCTAAGGTCTGGAACTACTTTACTTGCTCCCAAACCACCTCTTATTACGGAAATATCTGATTCACCCCTTGAAGAATCTAATGCACCTGCTGTTTCCACTGAGCACATACCTATACCCAATATAGTTTCTATGGAACCTGTTCTGCAGAGACAAGATAAACCACCTTTTTCTCAGAGGTTACAAAGTACTAAATCTAAACTCATGGAAGAACCCACTTTTGATATTCTAGATCAGCTTAAAAATGTGCAAATTCAAATCCCTTTGTTTCAGGCTATTAAAGATGTTCCTATTTTTGGAAAAGTTATTAAAGAAGCCTGTTTGAAGAAGCCTGGACAAAAGAAAAAGGATCCCCAAACAATTCATGTCTTAGGGAAATTGGCTGATATAATGTTGGGAAATGTAGTCATTCCAAAGTATATTGACCCTGGAAGCCTTGTAGTACAGATACATATAAATGGCCAAGTTGTAAAAAATGTTTTGATTGATTTAGGAGTCGCCATTAATGTACCGACAAAGCATACTATGGACTCCTTTGAATATTTCTGGGAACATTAGGTCTACACCCACAGTTCTGCAGCTTGCAGACAGCTCCATAGTCAAACCTGATGGGATGATAGAAGATGTAATTGTCACTCTTGAATCTTGGGAGTATCTTGCTGATTTTACAATATTATCAGTTAAGGCAACTTTAGGAGGGTATCTAGTTATCCTTGGTAGGCCATGGTTAGCAACTGCTGATGCTTTTATAGGATGTCGATCTGGAGATATGACCATTTCTGATGGGCAGTCCACAAAGAAATTGGCCTTGTATCCGCTGCAGTTAAACCCTCAATCCAGACGGTCCCAACTGCTTGGCCGATGTGGGTACGGTAAACCGGCAAGCTAATTCTTTGGCTCAATTGATGATGCTTCAAAATGATCCATTCTCTCAAATTCAAAGTGAAGATTCTTTGCTTTTTCAAATTCTGCAATTGAATCTTGATGCAGATAGTTTATCTGATTCAAGTGACAGTCAGCATCAATGTTTCCTGCAGCAGCTAGATTCTGAGAGTTTATTGCCTAAACTTCTGACAATTTTTTATAACTTGCTTCCACAAGAGGTACAAACATTACCTGTTGATTCTATGAGTAATCTTATTAAGCAGATAGAATTGTCTCCAAATCATTGTTTGAATGTTAATAGTAAGTTGTCTCAGTCTCAAGAGGATGACTTATTAAAAATGCTACAAGAACAACATAAAGCTTTTGTATGGGAATATGGGGACATGCAGGGAATAGATCCTCGAGTCTGTACTCATAGGATATACATCAAAGAAGATTGTTCACTAGTTAGACAACCTCAGAGAAGAGTAAATCCATCACTTAGAGAAATAGTAAAAAATAAACTTCAAAAGTTGCTTGATGCTGGTTTTATTTACCTAATTTCTGACAGCCAATGGGTTTCTCCATTAGTCATTATCCCCAAGAAAGGAGGAAAATGGAGAGTATGTGTAGATTACAGAGAGTTGAACAATGCCACTAAGAAAGATCATTTTCCATTACCTTTTGTAGACCAAGTACTAGATTCTCTATCTAGTAAAAAATATTTTTCCTTCTTAGATAGTTACAGTGGGTATAATCAGATAAAAATTGCCCCTAAAGATCAAGACAAGACCACTTTTACCTGTCCATGGGGAACATTTGCTTATTCGGTCTTGCCTTTTGGCTTATGCAATGCACCAGCAACATTTCAGAGAGCAGTAATTAGTATATTTGTTGATATATCTCATGAATGTATGGAGATTTATATGGATGATTTCACTACATATGGAGTCACATTTGAAGAAGCACTGGTGAATTTAGAAAAAGTATTAAAAAGGTGTAGAGAGCAAAATTTGTCTCTAAACAAAGGAAAAGTGTTTTCTAATTCCATGGAAGAAGGTATTGTTCAGTCATATTTCAAAGAATGGAATTGCAGTTGGACCCGCTAAAATTGAAGTTATTCAAAATTTACAAACTCCTGCAAAATAGAAAGATGTTAGAAGTTTTCTTGGTCATGCAGGGTATTATAGAAGGTTTATAAAAGACTTTAGTAAAATTGCCAGTCCACTTTATGCTTTGTTAACGAAAGATTCCAAATTTGAGTGGACCGAGGCCTGCGAAAAATCCTCTCCCTCGCAGCCTAAAGTTGACTCTGGCTTCCAAAGCCCCCTGCTCTTCAAGGAACAAAATGGAACCTGCCTTTTCACATACATGCTGATGCGTCTGATTTTGGTATAGGAGCAGTTTTAAGTCAAAAAGAAAATTCAATTGAGCATGCTATCTACTTTATCAGCAAAAACCTTCAAGGTCCTAAGCTCAACTATACTGTTACAGAAAATGAATTGCTTGTAGTAGTATATGCTTTGAATAAATTTAGGCATTATGTCACAGATTATCAGATATTTGTCCACACTGACCATGCAGTAATCAAGTACCTGATGAACAAACCTGCCATTTCTGGTAGATTGGCACGATGGCTCCTGTTGTTACAAGAATTTGATATCACAATCATTGACAAACCAGGAAGAGCTAATGTTGTAGTTGACTTTTTATCAAGACTTCAATCAGCTGCATCTGAGGAACAAGATGTCATTGATGATAGATTTCCAGATGAAAACTTTTTTTCCATTGCTGCACATACACCCTGGTATGCAGATATTGCTAATTATCTGGCAGCAAATAGAATACCAGCTCATTTTTCCCCAAAAGAAAAGAAGTTGTTGACAGAGAAAAGTTTCAACTTTACCTGGATTGCCAATTGTCTGTTCTATACTGGCCCTGATCAAGTAATGCGAAGATGTGTAAGAGAAGATGAGACTTATGATATATTGCATGCCTGCCATGATGAACCATGTTGAGGGAATTTTGCAGCAAAAAGAACAGCAATGAAAGTCCTTACAACAGGGTATTACTGGCCAACATTATACAAGGATGTTGTGGCCTATACAAGGAAGTGTGACAGATGCCAGTGTATGTGAAGACTAACTAAGTCAGATGAAATGCCACTATATCCGCAGGTAATAGTCACCCCTTTTGATAAATGAGGGATGGATTTTGTGGGGCCAATTGATCCACCATCAAATGGAAAGTCATATATTCTAGTTTGCACGGATTATGTCACAAAATGGGTCGAGGTAAAAGCTATGACTAATGCCTGAGATAACAAAGTTGCTGAATTTTTGTATGAACAAATTTTCACCAGATTTGGAGTCCCTAGAGAGCTTGTAACTGATCAAGGAGCTCAGTTTACGTCAAATCTAATCACTGCACTTATGAATGACTATAAGATCAAACACAGGAAGTCCAACCCCTATCATCCTCAAGCCAATGGTCAGGCGGAGGTAACAAATAGAGAAATTGAAGCGATCCTAACAAAGACAGTGCAGATTCATAAGAAAGACTAGAGTAATAGACTTCCTGAAGCAGTTTGGGCTTACAGAACTACATGGAAAATAACAACTGGGTTTACACCTTTTGAGTTGCTCTATGGGAAACAAGCTATGTTACCTATTGAATTTGAACATAAAACTTTGAGGATAGCTCTTGAACGTAACATGGACTTATCCGAAGCACAGAAGGACGATCTCCTACAGCTAAATGCTTTGGACAAAATGAGAAAAGCCACCCTGCATCATACAGAAGTAATCCAACAGCAGAGAAAGAGATGGCATGATCAGCACATCAAAACCAGAAAATTTTCTGCTGGAGATTGGGCTTTGTTATATGATTCCAGGTACCAAGAAAACCATGGTAAACTCACAACACACTGGCTTGGGCCCTATGAGGTTGAAAATGTGTTTGACAATGGAGCTGTGCAGCTGGTCACAATTGATCCAGTCTGTTTCAAATTGCTCGTCAATGGCCACTGACTCTGACTGTACCATAAGCTAGTTTCCAAGGAAGACTTCATGAAGCAGTTCATTCAGGTTCCTCCCGCTACTCTTCTTCCAGTCGAAGGCTCTAGCCTTTCTCCTGCAGCATTCCCGTAATTTTTAAAAAGCATGCCCATAATAAAGGTTTTCTTTTTAAGAAAACCCTTTTCTCCATTTTCATTTATCACCCCCACCTCACTTCTTTATCTTCCATCCATCCATCCCATCCATCCATTTCATTCGTACATTTCATCCGCCCATGTCACCCATCCTCTTCAACCGTATACATCAACCTTAATTAAGATATCCTTCCAACTTGTCAATTCACGCAGCGCCGTCATCTTTCTTCACACGTACGTGCAATTACTAAAGGTACGCCATATCATTTCTTATCACATATTTGATTTATTTCATTCTATTCAATTACTGCTATGCATGTACCGGTCGTTATCACCCGAATCTCTACCTATTTTTTAGTACATGTGAGGACACATGTCATCTTTTAAGTAGGGGGCAGTGATGAGCCTAAAATATGCTCATAATTTGATGTTATGATAAACTTTTAAATGAATTTATTTTTGCTATTTCATGGCTGTTTAAACTTTGTTGAAACCTTTTATGGGGATATCCTGTAGCAAGACACTTTTATATTCCTGCAGCCTATTGTGTTGACTTGATTGCATTTATTGCCCTGTTGACTCGAAAATGGCTGGTATATCGTATATAGTTTTTGAATGGTGAAGTAGATTTGAAATGTGTGATTAATGAATAGATATCGTGTATGTACCATATGCCTTTTATTGCGCATTTGTTACCTTTTGTTTCACAGGTTGTTGAAGAATGATCGAGTCAAGTGCAGCCGATCTCAGCCTTGCAGTAAAGCCCATTTCCTGCACGACTTTGAGGAAGCTTCACCAAAGACTCTTTGACCAAAACCGATTTGGAAAGATTTTTTTAATGGAAAGTCAATCTGGAGAGAGTGGAGCGCTAGATTCTCTCTGAATCAGGTTGAACACATAAATTCATTTATGAAGTTTGTTCCTTGATTCAGGGATATACTTTACTTCCATGTCTTTCTTTGATGAAGTTAGTTAGTTAGTTAGTTGTTCTTTTAATTTAAAAATAAGATACTCCTCCTGCGCGAGGTAGTAGTAGAAGATGAATAGAATGAGTAATAGATGATTTTTTAGGTAAGATAGAAATAGAGTAGTAGAGATCATGTAAGAATCAGTATGATAATGAAAGACAGAATCTGTTTGACCAGAAGCGGAGTTTGTTGTTAGTTTTCACACCAACAAGACAATGTATTTTGTTTTGTTTTCATGAATAAAGATCGATGAAGTTCTGAGTTCAGCATCTGTGTAATCAGTAGATGCTTGCTAAGGGGGCCCACTTAGTAAGTATCTGTAGTTAATTAGTTAGATGTTCTTTTCTGCTGATATCCAATTAGCTTTCATCTTTTGAAGTTTTACGCAAACTCGTCTTACACTGCTCCTGCAGCATAGAGAGTCCATCCCTGTGACTATTCCTGCAGCATAAGGTTAGTTCATGGTTTGTGCTTCAGTCATAGCTGTTACAGTTTTTGTTTTAATCAAGCATAGTTGAGTTAAAGAATTCTGCATTACCATTCTGTAGCTTAGATAGAATTTCTTTCCAGTATGTATTTTTGCTAAGATTTGACCAAAACAAATTCCTAGTGCATATATTTTGCTGTGCCATTTAAAGTCTACGTCCCCTGGTTTGACAAGTAAATGAACGTCCACAGAAAGATATTAATCACCTGTCGGAATGTCCAATTCCCAGGAAAGTTTCACTGTGATATTCATATCCTTTTGTGAGTGTGAGCCACATATCATCATCCTTTTAATTAAATAAATCAAACTTTTATTTAATTAATTCTGAAATCACCTTCCACGCCTTTTGATTTAAATAAATCAAAATATTCAAGTCAAATGGGTCAAAGCATCTAATCATCATTAAGTTAATCTAACCCTGATTAAACTAACCTAACTACCTATCACATCCTCTAGCTTTTCCCATTTGCACCAATAAATGATTTTAATTCATTTATAAATTTAGCATTTTCCATCAACATGGCATCTTTGAGGAATATTCCTTCAAATTTGAATTCAGAAACAAGTGGACATGTACATCCAACAAAGAAATTAATAAGCTCTTACATGTCCCTTGCACAAGTTAAACTCAACATTAACTATCAAATTCAAATTTGAATCTCCCCCTCTTTGGAACATTGACCTAAATGTGCTTATCCTCAAGCCTATCACAAGTTGACAAGTGGCCTCTTTTCATTGGCTTGTTTTTAGTCCCACATCCTCCATCTTTGCCATTCTTTCAACTTGAGAATCTATAAATAAGGATCATCTCCATTGGTTTAATCCTCCACAATTTGATCCACAAATCCTATGCAAACTCACTCTCTTCATTTGAGAACTGATTTTTCCCATCTTACTCCATCTTCAAAGTATTTTATCATTTAGCTTATCTATCAAGGATTGGGAAAGGGATGTTTTCCACAATAGCACCAGTCCACTATGAGATATAATTTTCTCCATGTTTTATTATATGGTTTCAATTTATCTATCTAAATCTTTGTTGCTTTGATTGCATTATTAGCATGTAGAGTTATTTCATAGGGATGTTGATTGTTGGTTTTGTTTTAAAATACTAATCATGCTTTGTGTGTGTTAGGATTTTAACCAAAATGCAGATTTTCACATCCATAGGAATATAATTATTAACGTTATTCAGATTTTGTTAATTATTATTGCCTAGCTCTAGCTACATTGTCTCATTTTCGATAAGCTTTTGTTCAAAAGGCTATATTGTTTGAATTTTCCATAGGATGTTGTTGAGAAAATATTATATTTTTTGTATTAGGTATTGTTGATTATTGTTCTTTGTCTTAGGCTATATTGTATCATTTTGAATGAGGTGTTGTTGAAAAAGTTGTATTGTTTGAATTTTCAACAAGGTTTTGTTCAGAAAGGAGTATATTTCTTGATGGGTTTGTCACTATTAATTCTATAGACAGTGTTGTTGAGAAGGCTATATTGTTTCTATTTGTGATAAGCTTTTCTTGAGAAATGAGTATTTTTTATTATCATTGTGTTATCTAGCTACCATTTTGCATGGGTTTAGTGGTATGGTTTTAAAGTTTCATATAATGTTTAGAGAGATATTCAAATAGCATGTAAATTCAATCTCACTAACAAAAATTAAAAAATGTAGCTCACAATCAATATCAACATAAACGAATGAATGATATTATATTTTTCTTATTTTTTTGTTATCCATGATTTTTCCAAATATATACTTATAGGACAATTGTATCTCCTACAACAAATCAATGATATAATAACCTTTCAGATAATTTTATTATGTGTACCATTAGCATCCATACAAATCTATACATAGGGGTAATAAAATATAGTAGCAGAAAATCATTGTTCCAATTAAAACTTACAATATATACTGCCATTCGCTACATTGACATTTCCATACACATTTTTTTGTATCTCAGTTTGTATTCCAGCCATTTGTACTTTGCACCACCTATTGGCTCAACGTTGCATGTCACTACCTGCAACTCCTAGTTTAAATGTTAAAGATTTTTTAAATGCACTTGAACTAAATATGTAAATTTTCTTTGAGCAAGACTTGAATAAAATCATAAGAGATTCTATTGTTTAAAACATGCTAAGTTTTGACATTTTCCTCCTAAAGCTAAATATGTAAGTTTTTTTAAGCAAGCGAAAGAAAATTATAGGAGACTTTAATGTTTAAAACATACTAAATTTTTTCCTCTCTCAAAAATAATCATTAAGGTCAATCAAAGCTGAAAATATAAGATTTTGTAATTCTTAAAAATGTTGCTACAAAATAAATTTAAATTTAATTACAAATTGACTTTATTGAAGCATCAATCTATTAGAATAAAATTAAAATTTGCAAAGCTTTGTAACAATTACCTTTGAAATATACATAGAATAACAAATTATTTTGGACAAAAAAATAGAAGGGTGGACATTATTCATTGGTCTTGAATGCATTGTTAAAATTGGTTAAATTTGATCATGCATGTTTTATTTATAATTTTTTTGTACATAGTGAAGTACAATCAATATTGTTTATGAATAGTCTTAAAAATCAATTAAAACTTTTGATAGACACAAATTGTAAAATTTTATAATAGACTGTATTTGAATCTATATAATAGATGTTTATAATTGTGAACTTTTTCTTATTTTAAAATTTGAAATTTAGAGCCTTCATTTTAAGTGCAATAACTATTACAACAATAAGTATGTGCAACAATATATATAATTTATTTTTATTTGTACACATGAATTGAAAAAAGAAAAAAAAAAGAAAAATTGTTCTCTTAACTATGGGTGATGAGTTGTAATGAAATATTTAACAATAACCATCATAATTTTTTTACTAAACTCCCATCTAATAATTAATATCAATCATCAAATTTGATTTTATTTGATGTAACTTGCATTTATTTTGATTATAAGTCTACACATTTAATGAAGGATTTAAATTCCCTTTCAATCTCAATTCATAAAATATCTTATACTTATATAAATAGCTTGTTTTATTTGAAGAGAAAGAAACCATGTTTCATTGTACAAGAATACATTGGCCATACCAAGTATAATGCATCTGATAGGAAAAACACAAATTATTAGCCATAACTCATCCAATTACTCTAATTACTGATGATTGACCCTAAATCTATAAAACGCAAGGATGTCTCACAATATTTCTTACATTATTCTTCAAATAATTTCAATGGTTTTTTTAAGATCTATTTGATTCTCATCATTGAATAATGTCATATTAAAATATTAAAAAATCTTTTATATTAATTTTAATATTTAAAATTCATTATGTAATAATCATATATTTGTTAATTTTTTATTTGAAATATAAAAAAATAATAATACAATTTCAAACAAATATTTATCCTACAATTTTTACAATATCTACTCAAAATTGCAAGTATTCCCATTGAACCCTTAGGGTATGATTTATAACTTTAACACTTTTACCTCAACACACACATTAAGAATATAAGAGATTTAGAAAAACCATGATCCTAGCACTACGCCTACTATATAATCTGATCAACTCACTAAATATGAAAACTAACAAGATGGAAATAGGAAGGAATAGTCTACTAGCATATGTGATCTGTGCTCTTACTGTACTAAGTATAATTTGCAACCATGATGGGTTATTTACTAGCAGGGGATTTTCTCTTTTCTTTGGCGCCTCACTTATTAGAAATAAGACAATAATCTCAAAGAATGGCATGTTTGAATTGTCAAGATATATGCCATTTTCATGACAAAAGTCATATAAACTTGCAAGCCTCTAGTTTTGATAGTCAGTAAGCTATGTAGTACTAATAGTATCTTAGCATGCTTTTCTCCACGAATCAATCTCCTATAATAGGATTTGAAGTTAGTATTCATATGTATAATACCATTGTATTTCACTCCACATCATCTCTTATCATTCATCATGACACTCCTTGAGGACTATCATCAAGCATTACCGAAGTCTACTTTTCTTCATCAATACATAAAGTTCCAACTTGTAGGATCTCTATCTCACTTCTATAATGAATCTCCCTCCTTGAAAATGCTATCATTTTCGCAATTTCCTTAGATGGTTATTTTATCTTTCAATATGTCCATTTTCTCTTTCAATTTGATGTAGTCTTGGCATCAAAATAGGATGATGTAAATATTTCAATGTAGCAATGATCATATATTCATTTGATACTATAATAATAATTTCTTTTCAAGCCAACCTAATCTCATGAGTTAACTTCAACATTTGAGAAGACTAAAATATTCTATTTTTCATGTACTATTATCAAATAACATAATGAGTTTTAAATTCTAAACAATTAGTGCTCATTTGAAATAATAATTTGAATCTTTAATATATTTCTATTTCCTTCAAAAGAGTTATATGATTTAAAAATGGTGCCTCATTTTAATTCCACATGTGAAATTTATCACTTTAGAAAATTTGTTAAATTGTTTTTATTGTGTTTTTCAAAAACTCCGTTCAAGTAATTTAGGCTACCATAGAAGGGTTCCTTAGGTTCTATTTTTAGTTTTCATTTAAAGAACCATAGATCTTATACATATGCCATATTTAGGCCTTGAATCTCATTCTATGATCGACATACCTCAAGAGAGAAAGAGTGAGAAAGGGGTAGATGGAGAGGTGGGGAGAGAAATCATGGGAGAGAGTGGGAGGGAGAGATAGCTAGAGAAAGGAATTGATGAAGATAGGAAGATGAAGAGAGCTAGACTTAGGCATAGATAGAGGGAGGTGGAGAGAAAGTGAAAGAGATATAGAGAGGAAACTAAAGAGATCTTCAGGAAGACATGAAGAGAGGAAGAATAAGGAGAGAGTTATGGGAGGGATAGAGGGAAAGAGAGTCAGACATAGATTTAGAGAGAGATAAAGAGATTTAGGGAGAATAAAGAAGTGATGGAGATATGAAGAGAGCAGAAGAGTAGGAAGTGAGAAGAGTTAGCAATGCATGTTATACTATCAACTCTTATAACCCTTAGGATCATGTTTAATAATTATATATATATATGTATGTATGTATGTATGTATGTATGTATGTATGTATGTATGTATGTATGTACATACAAATATATATAAATACATTCATACATATATATGTACACACATACATATATAAAATTAGTTAAGGTGTTATATGTAACTTCAATTAGCATTATGATATTTCTATATAACTTCAAGAAACAATATGGTATAATTGAAACAACATTTTCATACATGTAAGAGTCACTATAGTTGAAGAACAAAAACCCCATACATCAAATTCAATTGAATGTAAATTAACAAGGCTATGTGTCAAATGAAACAAACATTACATGTTATGCTATCATATATGCAATTATAACTCTTACAACCCTTGGGTGATAATGTTAATTGATTGTATATATGTATGTATGTACATACAAATATATATACATAGATACTTATTCAAATGGAGAAAATGAGAACTCTAGGCTTTGATGTGAAAAACCTAGGATTCATTTTTGGGAATTTTCTCTAATGTTTAATTATGATGGAGATCAACAAAGTGTTTGTTTTGAATTTGAACCTTGAAGGTGAGATAATCAGACCTACATCTACATCTTTGAGGGATGGGAAATAGATTGGAATGATTTTTCTTGATTAACCTAATTATACTATATGCCCTAATATGAAGAATGCAAGATTCTAGCAATGTGCAGATTGAAACAATGAATTCTAGGCAGATCTTGGAAGGGAGAAATGATGTACACCTATCATAAAATTTGGATCCAACATGCATAGTATGACTAATTCACCCAAGGGAATATAAGTCCTTGTAGGGGTGTCCTACTTTGTTTATGTAGTCCTTTTATGGCAGATTTGAGACTCTTGTTTCCACTTGCAAAGTTGTTAGATCATTGTCAAATAATTATGTAGATGAGTTTCTATGAGTTGACAAGGTTTAGGGATTCGAATAAAAAAATGAATGATAGATATTAAAACTTCCACCAGTCCTTTTCAAACCTAAAACCTGTATATTCAAAGAGAGGGAAAATGTTATGTCATTTAGGGGCTCACCTAAGTCAAACCCCATGTTAGTGATTCCACTTCCATAATGATAATAATGATAAAATGGATAAATGATAGGAAGGCATGATGAAATCACAAAGTGCTACAACTCACCAATCTTCAATGGCTTCCTTGAAGGAACAAAGTCATAAAAATCACCTCAAGGTCTTCGATCTTTCTTTTTTGAATGATTAAAATTTCTTGGAGACCTACAAAAGGTTTAGCCTTCACAAATAATGATAACATAAATATGCATAAACTCACATAGGATTTGAGATGATGTTTGGATATTGAAATATTGTAATAGGTCTTTGAAATGTTGCTCTTGACATGCTTGATAGTGCTCTTGACAATAGTCTTTGCTCAATTATTTCACCTAATGCTTGTTATATTTCAAATGATGCAATAACTAAGTATTTATAGCCCAATTTATTCATTTTCCTATGAATTAAATATGAAAAGTTGAAATTTGCAATTTAAACTTTGAATGTTAAAATGCTAACACTAACATTTCAATTTTGGGTCCTGACAAAGTAGGAGGACTCATATGACGAAGGGTGTATGGGTCCTGCCCATTTTTTCTAGGATGTAAAGTATCGGGGGAGAAACATTAACTGGATGCATTTGTTCAATTCTTGCGATTTCTCATAAAATTATAAAATAGACCTTGAAATATATAATTCAGGGAAACAGATGATCAATTAGGCTCAATAATTTATGGGGGACAAAACATAGTGTGAAATGTACAAGGGTGAGAATTTATGATGGTACACACACACACACACACAAACACATATATATACGTACATACATATATATAATCAATTAAGGTGCTATGTAACTTGAATCTAAACATTATGATAGTTCTAGATAACTTCAAACAATAATATGATATAAATTGAAATAACATTTTCATACATGTAAAGGTCACTATAATTGAAGAACAAACAAACCATACATCTAATTTAGTTGAATATAAATGAACAAGGCTATATGTCAAATGAAACAAGTAATGCAAGTTATACTATCATATCCCAAATTCTAACTCTTACATCCCTTAGGTTATATGGAATATGTTTACTATATATATAATTAGTTAAGGGGTTATATATAACTTGAAACAACATAATTATAGAAATATTTGTAACCTTTTTCAATAGAGAATTATGATATTTATATATAACTTCAAACAACATTATGATATATAAATTGAAATAACATTATTATAATTGTAAAAGTCACTATAATTGAATTCTAAAATTAGGTTATGTGTCCACAATGTCATGCTCTACACATTTTCACCCTTCTTCCACTTTGTCCAGTGATAGGGTTTGTAATGACAATGTATCTGCTTCCTTGGACAGTGGTGGGGAAATAGTTTTGTGGGTTGTTCAATCGCTTCCCCCTTTTTCCCACATGGATCTTTGGTGCAACTCTTTGAAATTATGTATTATTGCTCCTATCATGGCTTTGGTGTTGATCTACTCCCTGGCTGATGGGGAAAATTCTCCTAGCATGCCTATTGTTCAAGCCTACAAAGGAGGTCCATTACCAAGGTTGGATATCGTAGGATTCTACTCAAAGCTTCCATTATCG
>VDFB02366388.1:0-20737 GCA_007258455.2 Sequoia sempervirens | reverse complement strand
GGAACTAACTTTCTTAATCTTTCTTTTTTGCACTAAATTGTTTGAGGGTTTTTGATCTAGTAAAAAAGTTTGAGTTTGGAGAAGAGTATGTTTTGAAAAGACTAATTCACCCCCCCTTTTATTCTCTGGGTGTGTTCAATAGTTTTATCATTTTCTATCTTCAAATCCTTGTTCTTACACTATCCACATGACTTATATGTATACTAAACCTAGTTTTCATCATAACATACCATATATTGAGGTTATAAATGGCATAAAAATGAAACAATTGAATATGAGAAATGAATGGATTTCTTAGATAATATTAATCTTTATCATTTATAATTAGATTTTATGCTTTAGATTTTAGGTTATCCTAACTTTATGTTCATATTTCCATGTTCCTAGTTAGCATGTAGATGATGTAAATATGCTTAGTAGTGCATGCTAATACAAGTGATTTTAAAAAAAAATTGTGTTAAATTTCATCAAATTGATTCCCCATTCTTTCTTTCATTTCTATTTGGGCCTTTTTTCTATTATTCTATCTATGTTGTAATCTCCCATACCAATTCTTCCATTTACCATATATGTCTTTTTTCTTCTTTTTTTTCAACTTATTTTGTGCTCTCTTCACACTTCTTTCACCTTGTATATTTGGTTTCATTCTTATCTTCTCCAATCATAGATTCATTTTGGATTCCATTTTCCTTCTTTGTCACATATCCTCTTATTCTTGTTTATATCATCTTTATTCCTATTTATTAATTACCATTGTATTATTCTTGTATTTCCTACTTGGGCTTCTCACATGCCTTTTTCATTGCTATATCATTGTTTTTAGGTAATAATGAAGTCCCCCGTCATGTTCACTAATTTTTCCATATCTTTAGCATACAACCTTACATTAGAGGACAACATTCCCTCCCCTCTTTATAATTTGGAGCTTTATGGCTATATTTTTCAAGTTACATCAATGGTATCATTCCATCCCTCATACCATTTGCAATTTTCTCTATGTAAAGGATCACTATTCATTAACCATTTCATTATCCCTTTTACTTTATGAGCTTCATTTTTCTACTTTGTCCAAATATGGATATTTATCTATCCATACGATTTTATGGTCACATTCATAAATATTTACCTTAATATAGGACACAACAAGCATTTTATTATATAGATTTCCACTTTATTACATCATCATTCTCATGAGAGGCCGCTTATTTTATAAAATATTTCAAATGGTGTTCTCACATGACCCATTTGATATCACTTGGGATCATTGAGCATTTCCTTTTATCAAATTGAGGGTACTAAAACTTCCTTTTTATCATATTGGGAGCATTGATCATTCCCATTTGGGATAATTGTGCTTCCCTCTTTATTATACTTGTGGTGAAATCAAGCCTTCCCATTTGGAAGCACCATGATTTATCTTTATATATTATCTCTGATGAGGGTGTAGCCCGAGACTAATTCAGAAAATGGAGCTTCTTACATGCAGAGGATCTCAAATCCCTAAGTTCTACAACACATGCAAGTTACAGAAAGCTACAGAATCACCCCTTCACAATATGCAAGCTTGTCCCCAAAAAGTTACCCAAAAATTAGAAACCTTCCCATAAATAGAGCTCCTCTTTAGTTTGGAGCCAAAAAAAAAAATCAAATTTTGAGTTTAGGCAGTTTGGCACCGAAAAATTACAAATTGAAGTTCAAATTTCAAAAGAACATTTGCAATTGTATCTTCTAGAAAGTGCGCCAACTTCCCGGGGCCATAACTTTTGATCTGGGACTCCGATTCGTGAACTGTTTGAACGGTTGGAAAGGTCTCGAAGTCAACAACGCGCTTGAAATCGGCTATTTCAGCATGTTTCAGGGCCGATTCGAGAACTCTAAGTGCCTCAAATCTAACTCAAAAGATTTTTAGGTGCAAATCTAGAAAACTAAAACTGCAATATCTTTCCACCCAATAATAGAAAAAAAAAACCATAAATTGGGAATTTTATTATGATGAAAAGGGTATCCAAAAATGTAAAAACATCTAAAAACTGAGAAACTTGAAATTTAACTATTTTTGGGTGATGCAAGATTTCCCTTACACCACTAGATGCTCCTGCATCAGACACCCAGGGTAATTTGAGAAGTGACCCCGTCATGTCTCAGATGGTGGAGGAAAACCAAAACAGATGACCTCTTCCTTAGGCAACTAGGATGAATCTTCAATAGGCCTTCCTTTCCATTTCACCAGATATTCTTCATACTGCCTATTCCTGGTACTCCTTCCCACACGACTATCCAGGATTTCTTCAATCTCCTCCTTTTCTGAAGTAGGTACTGGAATCTCATACTATTCCATCATTGGTACTTCCTCTGCGCCACCTTCATGATACTCTGTCAAATCTGAAATGTTGAACACAGGGGAAATGTTGAATCCATCTGGCAACTCTACCTCATATGCATTCCTTGAATCATGCCTCTTAAAAATTTTACAGGGACCGAACTTCATCTTCAATTTGCTATATGTTCCCACTGGAAACCTTTCTTTCCTTAAGTGAACCATCACTTCATCACCAATCTGAAACTCCTTATACCTCCTCTTATGATCTACCTTAGCCTTATATTGCATATTCATCTTGTTAATATATTCTCTTACCTTCTCATGTATATCCTTGATGTGTTCTGCAAAATATTTGGCTTCAACACTTATTTTCTTCTCTTGGTCCATCTTCCTCAATTCTGGAGCTATTCTGGGGCTACCTCCATACACAATCTGGAATGGTGATCTACTAGTGCTTCTATTTACAGAATTGTTGTAAGAAAATTCTGGTTGGGGTAAGATCAAGTCCCATCCCTTGGATTTATCTCCTACCAAACATCTCAGTAGGTTACCTAGACTCCTGTTAACAACCTATGTCTACCCATCTGTTTATGGATGGTGTGCAGAACTGAACTTCAACTCTGTCTTCAACTTCTTCCACAAGGTCCTCCAAAAATACCCCACAAATTTGGTGTCACGATCTAAAAGAATACTCTTTGGCAGACCATGTAGCCTCACCACCTCTTTGAAGAACAAGTCAGCAATGTTGACTACATCATGGGTCTTCTGACATGGAATGAAATGTGTCATCTTTGAAAACCTATCAACCATCACAAAGACTGAATCATTCCCTCATTGTGTCCTTGGCAAACCAAGAACAAAGTTCATACTTATATCCTCCCATGGCCTCTCTGGTACAGGTAAGGGCTGATATAAGCATGTATTCTGGCCCACTCCTTTAGCCATCTGACATACCCTGCAGGTTTGAAAAAACTTTTTCACATCCTATGACAACTGAGGCCAATAATAATGCTTACTAATAATGGCAATGGTCTTATCTCGACCAAAAGGTCCTACCATTCCTCCACTATGCTTCTCTTTTATCAGGTTTTCCCTCATGGAACTCCTTGGGATACACAATTGACTTCCCTTAAATAACATGCCATCTTGGATTATGAAATCCAACCACCTTGTCCTATCCACTGTAACAGGTTCCTTGCAAGATTTCCAAGCCTCCACAAAATCAAGATCTTCTGCGTATAGTGTTTTAAGTTCATTGAACCCAACCACTTCAATATGCATATTTCTCATCAATGTATGCCTCCTACTTAAGGCATCTGCAACCCTATTTGACTTCCCACTCCTATGTTTCAAAACAAAGGTATAACTCTGCAAAAACTCTACCCATTTCATATGCCTCTGATTTAATTTTCCCTAACTATTTAGGTACTACAAGGCCCGATGATTAGTATATAGAACAAATTCCTTTGGCAACAAATAATGTCTCCATTTCTTTAATGCTTGAACTATTGTATAAAATTCCTGATCATATACAGATTACTTTCTCTTGGCATCATTTAACTTTTCACTGAAATAGGCAATGGACTTACCTTCTTGGCTCAACACAGCTCCAATGGCACAACCACTGGCATCACAATCCACCTGAAACAACTTGTTGAAATCTGGGAGGGCTAGAACAGGTTGCTCTGTCACCTTCTATTTCAACAGTTCAAAACTTTTTGCCACTCCACTACTCCACTTTAATTCTTTTCTATCTCGGGTGATCCATAATAGTGGTTTACACAATTTTTGGCCAAATTTGGACACTTAATTATTATTTTTTTAACTAAATCTTCACATTTGGGCACCTATAAGCGACTAAAGAATTTGAGAATGTGAGTGAAAACTAGAGTCTCATCAAATTTTATGCCTTAGATTCTAAAAATATTTTTTCAAATTTTTTGGAATCAAATTGCACTTCTTTTTCCATCTCCCGCGAAAATAGATTTTTTTCATAAAACAACATTTTTAAAAAGTGATGCACACTGTATAACGCATAACTTTTTTTCCATGAAGGATAAAATTCTAATTCTTTCAAATTTAGATTTGTAACTCTGATATCTAGTGCTTCCACTTGGTTAGATAGTTTTTTATTGAATATTTTTTCCTTAATCAAGTTTCAAAGTCAAGCGAATTACAATTCAGACACAGCGCGACTGTATAACGCGTAACTTTTTTTGTATATGTCAAATTTTTTTTTTTTTTTTGTTGGATCAAGAACTTCAATATCTGGTGCACTCATATTTTTCAATTTTTTTTTTTTAATCTTCTATTTTTCCATAGAAGATCAAAGAAATTTATTTTGATAGAAAACCTATATGTTTAATAAAACTTAAAAAACAAATACATAACAAAGCCAAAACATATTAAAATTATATTCATTGGATAGCTTGTTTTGAGGAATACCATAATCATTTGAAATAAATTTTAAATGAATTCATTTGATCCCCCAAAAGCTAAATCAAAAGTGATTTTTTATCAGCATTTTGATAGGTGTAAAGTAGACACATTTATAGCTATGGTTTAAAACTAGCGAGGTTCTATCCAGGGGTTTGATCTAAGGTGATTTGATCCAAACCCTCTTCAATGGAATCAACCAAAATGGAACTTTTTAAGGCTTAAATCATTATATTTTCTAAAAATATGTGATTTCAGTAAAATTCGTTCCTCTTGAAGATTGTAAGCCACTATTAGCAATGCTTACCCCCTCTCATTGTTTCAGTCAGGGGTCCGCAAATACTACTGAAGTTTCTAATGAACTTTCTATAAAACTAGCCAAACCATGGAAAGATCTCACCTCGGTAGCAGTTCTTGGGGTAGGCCATTTCAGAATAGCCTTCACCTTCTCTGGGTCCATCTTGAGACCTCTTGTTGAGACAACAAACCCCAAGTACACTAACTCCCTCCTTCTAGCGCACTTCTTTAGATTAATCAATGGTTTTGCACTCTTCTTCCTTCTCAAAGGCTCTCGAATATGCATTAGATGCTCATCCAATGTCTTACCTGAAAATCAAAATATCATCTAAATACACAATAACAAACCTTCCAAGAAATTCTTTTAGTACCTCGTTCATGAGCAGCATGAATGTGCTCGGTGCATTGGTTAGCCCAAAGGCATGACTAACCACTCATACAGGCCCTCTTTGGTCTTGAAGGTAGTCTTCCATTCATCTCCCTCTCGAATCGGGATCTGGTGATATCTACTCTTCAGATCAATCTTTGTGAAGTACTGAGCTCCACTGAAATAGTCTATCGAGGTCATCCATCGGTAGAAATTTGTACTTGATTGTTATCTTGTTTATGGCTCGGGGAATGCAGTACACATCCTCCATTCCCATCCTTCTTTGAATTGCTATTTCTTGAGGTACTGCATGGACTCAAACTCTCATTATCAAACCCTTTCTCAACTCTTGAACTTGTTTTGTTCAGCTCCTCATTACTGCACTGAAGTCATTCTATGGACTGCCTTATTTGGCAACTGGCTCCAGGAATCAAGTCAATCTGATGACTGATTTTCCTTATTGGTGGTAAACCCTCAGATACATTATCAGAAACAATATCTTGAAACTCATCCAACATCCCAGAAACTTCTTCTAGAATCTTCTCACTATCCTCCTTACTCACTCGAGGAATCAATGCATAACACACATGCTCATGCTTCATACCTTCTAAAATTTTTCTTCCATCTACATAACAAATTCTAGCACTACTGCATACCTTTTCTTCGGTTTCCTTCAGGGGTTTCAACTTGTGATGAACCCCATCATTTGTCAAGTAATAAGTGTTTGCATGGCCATCATGTATAGCTCGCCTATCGGACTGCCACGGCCTCCCCAACAACATGTGACATGCGTCCATGGGGATGATATCATAGAGTACCTCATCATGGTAGCTCCTGATCTTGAACTTTACATGCCTTTCCCTCTTTAGCTTCAACTTTGTGACCATCTCTTCTAACACCAAATTATCGGTGCTCCCACCGTAAATAATGACATCACAACATTTTCCTTCACACTTGCACCTTGTGCGAAATAGATTCTTTCTTTGTTCTGGTTCTTTTTCCTCAGTCACCAGGGCTCTCCTAATCATTGGGACTTCTCCCCTTTCAGCATCATCTGAATGTTCAGATTGGGCCTCCTCATCTGCATGTGCAACCCTTCCATGACCTTCTGGCCTTTTGTCTGCCCTTCCTTAGTGTTGTGGACATTCATAAGGTCGATGCCCTTCTTCACCACATTGGAAACATGTTCCTTTGAAACCACCTCTTCCAGATCCTTGTCCATATCTCCCTCATCCTCTACCTCTTTGATCACCACTGTTTTGATCACGAGGGTGGTAGAAGTTGTCATTCCTTTGGCTTTGGCTGGTACCCACATCTTCACTTTCTTTTTTCATGATCATTTTGACTGAAGGTCTTCTACCCTTCCACTTTGACCTCCTGGAGTCGCTTTTGCTTACCATGTCGAATCTTTTGTTGACTTCTCTTCCCACCTTGAAAGCAAACTAATACACATCCTCAATGGTGGTCATTTTGACTAGGCTTAACTCCTCCTAAATGCTCGGTCGTAACCCATTAAGATGTCGGGCTACCTTCTCCTTATTAGCCTCTGTGTGGCCTGTTCTAATGATTATCTTGTGAAAATCTTCAGTATATTCTTTCACAGATCTGCTTCCTTGCTTCAACCCTTGCAATTTCTTCAACAGATCTAACTTGTAGTCCACTGGTATGAACTGCTTCTTCAGTTTCTCTACCATGCGATCCCATCTGGTGATATTTCATTTTCCTCTTTGATTTCTTTCCAACTGGACCTCTTTCCACCAAATACTGGCATGGCCCTTCAGCTTCATTTTCACAAACTTAACCCGATCTGGGTCCTCTATTTCCTCATACTGAAAATATTCTTCTAGCTCGTTGATCCAATCGATCAACTCTTCCGGGTTCAGACTTCTAGAATAACTGGGGACTTCTACTCTGGGTCTTTTCCCTATCTTTGAAATAGCCCTTATTAGACACATTTGGCCTTGATCAATTGCTTCTTCTTCCTCTTCTACATTTGAACTTTTTTCCTCTCCTTCATCCACACTTTCCTCCCTCAGGTTTAACCCTCTTCTAAACTGCTCTTGTAATGCATCAATCTGTCTCTAGAGGGCTGCCAGTGCATCTCTTCCACCAAAATTTCTGCCACCTTGACCACCTCTAGCACCACCACACCTACGAGGCATCACTCTTGGAGGCATCTTTCTTGACCTCAACCAACAACCACGGTCCTGGTGTGAACTGCCTCACGATCGGCGATCTGTCCACACGCTCAAGAAAACCTTGCTCTGATACCATTTGATGAGGGCGCAGCCCAAGACTTAGAAAATAACTCACAAACAAGAGAATAATTTTATTATTCAGAAAATGGAGCTTCTTACATGCAGAGGATCTCAAATCCCCAAGTTCTACAACACATGCAAGTTATAGAAAGCTACAGAATCACCCCTTTGCAATATGCAAGCTTGTCCCCAAAAAGTTACCCAAACATTGGAAACCCACCCATAAATAGAGCTCCTCTTTAGTTTGGAGCCAAAACAACATTCAAATTTTGAGTTTAGGTGGTTTGGTGCTCAAAAATTACAACTTGACGTTCAAATTTCAAAAGAACATTTGCAATTGTATCTTCTAGATAGTGTGCCAACTTCCCCGGGCCATAACTTTTGATCTAGGACTCCGATTCGCAAACCGTTTGAACCGTTGGAAAGGTCTCAAAGTCAACAACGTGCTTGAAATTGGCTACGCTGATTTTGGCAAGTTTTGAGGCTGATCCATGAAATCTAAGTGCCTCAAATCTAACTCAGAAGATTTTCAGGTGCAAATATGGGAGACTAAAACTGCAATATCTTTCCACCCAGAAATAAAAAATAAAAACTGTAAATTGAAATTTTCATTATGATAAAAAGGGTATCCAAAAATGTAAAAACATCTAAAAACCGAGAAACTTGAAATTTAACTATTTTTGGGTGATGCAAGATTGCCCTTACACCACTGGATGCTCCTGCATCAATCTTTTTGTGGTCATATATTCATATATGGGAGCATCAAGCTTCCCCTTTATTATGGTATAATTTCATTGCACTTATATGGTCATTTTGGGCCACTAAGGGTCATACCACAATAGTTTTCCTATGTTGGGAGAAACCTTATTATCCATTGCTATCATCTCCAACCATGCATTTATCATTCTTATCTTTCTAGACATGTATATGATAGCTACATATTGACAATAATTAATGTGTATGCTTATATGATTACACGACAATACATGGTTACATGCTTGTAAGATTAAATATAATTTTCACGTAATATTTTCCCTCTCCAAAAAAATATTTGTATCTTGTGGATACAATAAATTTTTAACTAGGCATATCTTGTCATTATTATTCTCATGTTTAGATCTTTAAATAATTACAAGTTCTTATAGAGATTCATCTTTTATTCTTATAGTGATTATATGGAAGATGAACATTAATGATCACATCCTCATAAGGCTAATTACCTTGTATGGACCCCACAGTGATTTTATTTGATTGTCTGAGATATACCTACATGCACATTTATGAATGCTACATACTTTTAGATGCATAATCATTCTAGGATTTACATGCACCTTAAAATGAAAGAAAAAAGTAATGGTAAAATTTGTATAATCATATTACAGTTTCCTATTTAGGTTTGTGCTTATTGTAAGGGAGTGTTTTTTCTCATGTTTGGTTTGTAGTCATAGATGTTTTCACAATTACAAGCTCATATCACCTAAATTCAAATTTAGCTAACTTATTTTCATTGTGTTTCCCACTGAGGGCCAGCTAAACACAAATCTATGCAATGTATTGCTATATCATTGTATATAAAGGCAGTCATACATTCTTTCTAGTCATATCAATCTCTTCAAGCAATATTCACATATCATGTGTAAAAACACTTCACTTAATGTACTAAAAGGAATATAGCTTTGTATAAATATTTTAGGAACATTTGAATGATTGAAGATTGCTTTTATTTATTTTTCTATCGATGTTTCTTAGGGTAGGACTAAGAGAACAAGTCCTCTTGTTACATTCTATTAGCCATACAAAATTATTTACAAACAACACTATTCCATTAGATATCAAAAAGACAACCAAGCCAAGTTGATTAAGTGAACTAAAGAATAAAATTCTGCAAAACACATAATACAAAGTCATGGATGTGGGACAAGATCATAGTCACAAATTCCTTCTTAATCATGAAACTCATTCCTGCATAGTGTAAATAGAACATTTTGACTCCAAAATTATTACTAATCTATCATTTACTATTCTCAATGTCAAAACATATTATATTCGAATTTGAACTCATATTAGATTCAAATCTACATCAATATTTATACATACATGAATTATAAAACTAAATACTATTATTTCTATTTATACATTTCAAATTCCTAACACAAAATGTCAAATTTCAATTTTTAATTAACTAATCTTAATTTGTTTTCTTACATATACATTTTATTAAATTGTCTTAAAACAAACTTTAAAGTTTTACTTTTCTTTACACGATTAATTAAAGTTCTAGAACTTAATTCGATATGAAGAATGTTAGAAAATTCATTAGGTATCAGCTGTAATAAAATATGATATGATATTATTAGGCTTTAACAGTATTTCCTTTCAACACATAAAAATATTGACCATTTTCTCAGAAGTTTGAAGAAAGAAGGCACTCTGAATTTTCTACCAACAAAAGCTTCGGAAAGTCTTTGCTGTATCCCTCAACAGAGACTACAGCGGTCAGAAAAAATGACAGAATGAGTGACATGACTGAAGATTATGACATCTGTTAAGTGTCAGCAAAATTTTGTAAAGTTTTCCCTCCTTTCGTCGAACTTCTTCTTTGTGGACGTGACAGTGATAGTGAATGCCGTGCTGACCAAGGAAAGTTATCATGTTTTTTGAAATGAAATGAAATGAAGATTTTATTAACGCCCACGAGGCCGCGAGCCTAGTGGACTCCGTGAACGCCAAGACTACCACCAAAAAGAGAGAAGACTCCTAAACAGCTCGAGATTCGCCGAGATTACCGACAAAGGAATTCTTAGATGTAATTTGCAGATTTAATCTAACTTCTCCTCAAACAAGCGTATTTGCTAGTCCACTTGTAAGATGTCCCCATAAGGACCAATATCTTTGTAGGCCGGTGCACCATAACAAAGTGCCACTCACTACTAATCCCATGTCGAAAAACGGCTATTATTCTTTTCTTCCCACTCTTTCAGGGAACTATCCGATTCGCCTGCATTCTACATCTAAGATGATGTGAGCTTGTTCGGAGTTGAGCTTATCAACATCTTTGTTTCCATTTACCATTTGCTCCATGCCTTTTTCATCATGAATTTTAGGATTGAATTCCTTTGATATAATAGTCTTTTTTCACCATTGTTTTGTCCATAAAGCTTTTTTGAATTTTTGCTCTGCATATTTTATTTCTCATTTTGAAACTTTAAGATAATCTTGTATGGTTCTGTTCCACTTTTCAATCCATTTTTTGGCCAGGAGCCAGCATCCATAATATTCCCTCTCTTCTGCATCCAACCTTTCTTTTACGTGATACTTAGGCCACCGGGATGGTCGTCTATATATGCTTTCCTCTCTTTCATCCAACTTTTCTTTTAGAATTGAATATTACGTAAAGGAAGGTGGGTAGGTAATCAGTAGTTTCTCACCCTTACACAGAAAAGTCTTAGCTGTTGGGAACACGAATTAAACGAAGAGAGGAGGTATTCAATAGTATTTTCAGTTGACGTAGAAAGGTCTTGTGGTATCAAAACTAAATGAAGGAAGAAGGTGTTCAATATCTTCTGTCTTATAGAGAAAAGTTTTCATTTTATCAAAATTAAATGAAGGAAGAAAGTATTTAGTATTTTTTATCAATAACAAAATGTTTGTATCTTGTGAAAATTAAAAGTAGCTGTCATTTGAATTTTTTATCAACACAGAAAAGTCTTAGCCATTGGGAACAAAAATTAAATGAAGGGAGGAGGTATTCAATAATATTTGCAGTCGACGTAGAAAGGTCTTGTGGTATCAAAATTAAATGAAGGAGGAAGTTGTTCAATATTTTCTGTCTTATACAGAAAAGTTTTTGTTTTATCAAAACTATATGAAGGAAGAAAGTATTCAGTATTTTTTATCAATAATGAAATGTTTGTATCTTATGAAAATTAAAAGTAGTAGTCATTTTAATTTTTTATCAACACAAAAAAGTCTTGTCATTTGTCAAAATTAAATGGAGAAAAAAATATTCAGTAATTTGAAGAAAAGTCTTATCATATTAAAAAAATGAAGGAAGAAGTCATTGAATATTTTGTCAAAATAAAAAATGAAGGAAGAAGTCATTCAATATTTTTTATCAATAGAGAAAATTTGTATTCAACATTGTTTGCATTGAACATTTTCTATCAACACAAACTTTGGAAAGTATTTGCCGTATCAAAATGAAATAAACAAATCTACATTACTTCTTCCCTTCCTTTGCCAAAAATCTATTACACCATTCGTTTACTTCACATGGTTACTAAATGTCTATTGACCAAGGATAATACTAATTGAATAACATTGTAATCAAGCACCTTGTTTTGATTGAATTATATAAATATCAAATTTAAGAAAAAAATCTATTGGTGGAATTTTATATGATCTTAAAATTAATTGAATTGGTTTAGTATAGAAATAAAGTAGGAAATTTTTTTATAAAGGAAACATATATAATTATATCATATATTTAAGTTAAATATAAATATAAATAAATTTAAGTAATAATGATTATAAAATTTGTATTAGAAAGGGGTTACACTCATCAAAGTTACTCCATCCTTCATCAAGAAGGTATTTTCCTTCTTCTGCTAGCTCTTAATTAGTGAGAGTGATGTCTTCTCTCTACAAGGACTATCTTATAGATATAAATCTTGAACACAAGGCATAATTTGAGCACTCCTTGGTGTTAAAATGATAAGCATAATGTGAGAAAAAATTACTTAGCCACCAGGGGTCTAACCAAGCCATTAAGAAGATGAAAGAGAGAAAAAATAGGTGATGACCATCCACCTTGATGAGTAGTACGCAAAGCCTAGCCAAAAGACTACCTAGCCAATAGTAGAAAAACCTCTTCAATAATTATGAGAGTGGCACTAAGAAGTTTGAAGGATATTAAAAGTAATAGTATCAAGAAATTATTAACACAACAAGAGTAATTAAGAGAAAGTATAGTTTTTTTGATATATTGAAATTTTCCACTCTTCATTTTGTTGTCATTTGGAGGCTCTTCTCAAATTAGGGCATGGTATATAAATAAAATATTTTTACAACTCTCTTTTTACATCCTAATAATGGATCATGGAGTGTGATCCAAAACATTGATGCAAACAAATCTCATGCAATTGAATCCGTAAATGACACACACTATTCAATATGGATTGTGGAAGTCTAATGTATTTAAATTAAATCTATTTATTTAATTCCGCATTTTCCCCTCACATCATCAATAAAATTAAACTAACTATTTAATCTACCTAGTCATTTGCACAATTCAAATCATGATTTATCTAGTCAAATCTTGCTTAAGTTCCCATAATTCACATATGTCCAAAAAAAGGACCTTGCATGTACATTAACCCATCCTTCTTAGTTAAACAAAAAAATATCGCATTTCATCTCATCCATTTATTTTATTAGGAATATCTTCACCCTTCACATATATAAAAAAATAAATTTTGGTATTCCAAAAATGTTCTTTTGATCCTTTTGAATTATGGAGCTCATTTTTGTATTTCATCTCTTTGAATCACAGAGCTCATTTTGTGCACCAATTGCAACGTGTCACTTGGAGGTCTCTCATGGCTCCAAACCTCTTAAACAATCTCCGCCCTTGATATTAAAAATCAATTCCATCCATTGATCAATCCTCCCTCAAATATATAAATAACACCTCTTGTACTCTATTTTTATATATTTTGAAATGAATGCAAGTTTATGTTACTAGTGTGAGAATCCACATACTACACATCTCTCATAAAAAAAATTGAGTACATCCACACACTTTATTTTTATCAAGAGGCCTCTAGGAGAATTTTTTTCTAGTCTTCATCTTGGGTGCACTTGCCTCTTAAGTGCAATCAAAGGTTACAATTGAGAATGATATAAAGGTTTAAACTTTTTTGTTTAAGTTTTCTATTTAGGTTACTTGTTTACTTGATCAAAGTAGGGAACATACTCTTAAGGTGTGTTATCATAGCATGCATTAATAAATTAACACTATAAGGAGGTCCTAAACAAAAATAAAAAATAAAAAATAGGAGGCATATACTAAGAACTTAAAGTTGTAGAATTTCATTTTCTTAAACTTGATTTACTTTCATTATTAGAAAGAGTAATTGCACTACTAAAAGAATGCACATAATATGGCTTTGTATCAATTGAGCCATAACATTCTTGCATTATGATATGATTAGCTTATTTTAAAAGCTATTTTAGTAGATATAGTGCATCATGTGGCTATAAAGGATGTTATGAAAATAATCATGATTTTTGAGTAACTAGATAAGAAACTAAAGTAGCTAAAGTAGTTACAAATCTCATTAATAAAATAAGTCCAATGAAAATGGAAAAGGTTTATCCAATTAAAATTGGAGGATTCATTAAGATTTCCAATGTAGAGATTCTATAGAAAGAGAGTTGCATTTACTTCCATTTTTGAAATAATAATTGTACAAAGTTAAAGATAGAGTCCAATTCTACAAGTTAATGGAAAGATCGGTTAGTTTGTTATCCTCCTCTTTATGAAAAGATAATAAGATGGCCCCTTTTTTTCAAACAATTTTTTTAAGAAAGCAATCTCAAAGTGCTGCAAAAGGTTCCCTTGACGTAGGTCTAACATGCTCAAACATATATTGTCTTTTAATGTGATATCATAACAACATGATTACATTTATTAAATTTAAAAATGCAAGTACTAATTTGTAGGTTTGGACTTTCAAGCCTAAGGATTAGAGTTGCTAAATGATCTTCAAAATCCATGTTTTAAAGATATAAAAATGCTGATAATCATCTAGATTTATAAAAATATCACTATAACATCAAGTTAATTCTTATCTTTCTAATTATATAATGATTTTTTATAATATAAATAAATTAAAATATTTAATTTTCATTCATTACAATATTGTAATTCTCATTAATGTATTTCATCACAATATCATGTAAAATAATCAAACTAATTCTTACCTCTCTAACTATTTAATTTTTTCTATAATAAGACATTACAGTAAATTTAATAACAATAAGAGATTTTAAATTAAAACTCTAGAAAGGAAATGATCGTCGTTATAAGTAGAGCATTCAAACTTTTTGGACTCATTCAATCTTACCTCATAAAATCATGAGCAACTAACCAATTTTCCCAGTCTTTGTTGGCTTGATTTGCTTCGTGTGGGAAACGCAATGTTGATTGACTTCACCGTCTGTTATAAATACTGCGACAACTCTCTTCTTATCATTCACACCGGTCATTCATTCCTTTGCTTCTCTGTTCTTGTTGGTAATTAATTTCTCCCTTTTCAGTCAAAGATCATTAATGTCAGAAGCTTCTTCCATCTGCAAAAGCATTTAATACAGAAACTTCATCCACCGCCCTCCACCTAACTACAGACTATTTTCTGAGCATGTGTTTTGAATGTGCTGGGTTTCTAGACTGTTCTCAGACCTCTTTAAATACCGGCAACATGTAACAAGTTTCTTATCAAGCAATTGAAATTGCTTTGATCATAAATAATGGAACTAATGCTGTAGCAATTCTATTGTGGCAATTCTTGTGTTTAAGTATTTTGTGTGTGATTCAATATTTTGTGTTTGTGTATACTTTGCACCCACACTTCCTTCAAATTGGTATCAGAGCCAGGTCGGTCGTGCTCCTTGGAGAGTAGAAGATTGTGGGAGAGTCTTTAAAGAATTTGAGATGATCTGTAGATCAAGGTGCCTCCATAGCCATTCACACCGGTCATTCATTCCTTTGCTTCTCTGTTCTGTTCTGTTCTGGGTATCCTTCATACTCCATTCTTCATTTGCTTCTTTTTTTATTTGTTTATTTATTTATTAGGCTCAATACTTATTTAATTACTGTCTAATTCTTTTCAATCAAACATTATTGCAGGTGAGATAAAATGGAGAGATTCTCTGTTATGCTGTGCTTGTTTATTGTGATGACATGCTGCTCTGTCACTGCCACCTGTTATCCTTCATGCTTTCCACATGAGAGAGATGTTCAATGCCGGATTGCCGCATTGTCGCTTATTGACTATCACAATTCACCGGGAAAGCTTCCAGTGGCGGTCGTACTGACGACTTTGTTTTCAAAATCCAATAAATTGTTATTGGGTATTTCTACTTTGCCCATGCTACAGCAGTAGAACGGTATTCTTTGCTTTACCATAATGGCGTCAGGATATTCGCTTCTGACAGTTGTATACCGATGATATGTTTGTATTTGGGATGATCGTGATGTTGTTTAGAGGAGAGGACAGTATGAGTTAGAATACTGAGGATGATTCAGATGAAAGTATTGTTACCGACATCAACCATCTAATTTCATCAAAGAATAATGCGAATTTTGATGAGAGTGAATGGTTCAGTTATTATTCATTGTATTACTCTTCATGTAGATTATATACAGAGGGTTGAAGTATCCGGGTCATCCATCTCAACATTATTCTAACTCAAATACTTGTCATAAAATTTGTCTCAAAATCTAACAAACTGAAGAAGAACATACAGTGTTAAATCATCCCAAAATACAAACAAACATAGCTCCTGGTTAGCCCCTGGTTGCAACATGTAAACCGAAAGATATCCCACAAACAAAATTTATGAATTAAAAGTAAAAATTGCAATCTCTGAAAATAACTGTGTTCTACTCGAATTTCACTACCCAGCTTTGTAGCATAGATTCAAGACAGAATGGAGTATACCAAATAACCCATTTAGTTCGTTTGAAAACAAGAGATCGATAAATTGTTGTTATTACCTGAGCTCATGTTTGTCAAAGAACTTTCCATGCTGAGGTGAGGCAGCGGATCGAACAAAACTGATAGTTCTCCAATAAACGGCAATCCGGTCCACCGGTTATACTATGATGAATCGTAGAGAGGGTTTAATTGCTGCGAGTGTGCAGATGTTCAATGCAGTCACTCCTCCTCCCACGTCATAGGACTCACTTTCTCCTATTGTGCATACAAAACACTCTGCTCCTTTGTTCCGCTTGAGGCACATACTGGACTTGAGCGGAATTACTTCACGGGTCTCTCACCCAAAGGTACTAATTTTAAAGTTTATGCTTATATAAATAACAATCTATTCGGTAAGTTTCATTTTATTTAAATATTATTTTATAGACTAAAAATTAATAGTAATTTTATATTTATATATATATATTAAAAATAAAAAATAATTATTTTATTTTTTAGCGATAATTTATTTCTAATATATTAATGCTAAATTGTTTAATATTTTTAGAAATTTTTGGCCTTCAAAAATTGAAACATCTAGATCTCAGCTACAATTATTTTGAAGGTGAAATTCCAATGGATCTTGGCTCTCTACACAACTTGACTTACCTCAACTTGGATAATAGTGGATTCCAAGGTAGAATTCCATGGCAGCTTGGGAATCTCTAACACTTGCAAGTTTTATATGTTGGAGGTTGGGGGTTGTATAGCTCTAGTTTAAGGTGGATAGAGAAACTCCAGGAGTTAAAATCTTTGCATCTTGGTTATATGTTGTTGAATATGACAAGTTGGGAATTGGAAGGAACCCTTTCTCATCTCCATCTCCTCCAAGAACTTGGCCTTTCAAATTGCTATCTGACCATAATCCCTAGTGTTATCCAAAACCTCACCTCCCTTTCCCATCTTTATTTAGATGAGAATGAATTTAGCTCCACAATACCTTTATTCTTGGGAAATATGCCTCATTTGCAAGAGCTTATTTTGTCTTACAATAAACTCAATGGTAGCATACCTTTTTCTATTGGTCAACTTTCATCTTTGACATATCTTGATCTCTCCAACAATGAACTAAGTGGTAGCATACCTTTGACTATTGGTCAACTTTCACCTTTGACTAATCTTGATCTCTCATCCAACAACCTACAAGACCATTTTTCTCTTGATGCTTTCAAAAGTACTAGTAACCTTTATGACCTTGACCTCTCTTATAATAAATTGACTATCCAAATTGACCCAAAATGGATACCTCTATTTTCCTTATCTAGCTTGAGCTTGGCTTCTTGTAATATTGAAGGTATCTTTCCTGCATTCCTCTTAACACAATATGAATTATCTGATTTGGATCTCTCCCAAAATAGTTTGTTTGGAAACATTCCACCTTGGCTAGGAGATTTACCCTATCTACAATACTTGAATCTATCATACAATAACTTGCAAGGTCAACTTCCATTCACCTTGAACATAAGCAATTTTTGGAGTTTAGACCTACATAAGAATATGTTGAATGGTTGCCTTTCAATTCCTTCAATAGTTTCACCAAATTTGTAGCTATTGGATTTGTCAAAAAATGAATTTGTGGGTGTTATCACAGTACAAATTGGCAAGCTTCTACCTGGCATTCGATTCTTGTCATTGGCAGCAAATGATCTAAGAGGTGGGATTCCATCTTCCATTAGTCTTCTACAAAATTTGGATGTGTTGGATCTCTCAAACAATGGATTATCTGGTAAAATACCATCAAGCCTAACTAATTGCTCTTATTTGACAAGATTGAATTTGGGAAAGAATAATTTGACAGGATATATTTCACCTCAAATTGGAATGCTAAGCTCTCTCGTGACACTTCAACTCAATGACAATATGTTGAAGGGAATCTTGCCATCAAGCCTTCAAAACTGTTCTAGCTTGCAGATTTTAAATGTGGGTGAAAATTTATTAGTGGAAAATATACCCCTTTGGCTAGCACACTTCTCAGAGTTGATGATACTTGTTTTGAAGTCTAATGATCTTCATGGCCACATTCCAAATCAATTAAGCAATCTTTCCAACCTTCATGTGTTAGATATTTCAAATAATAATTTTACTAGAGCCATCCCACCAAAATTGGCAAATTTGAAAGCTGTAATGAATGCACAAGTACAAATCTCAAATAATAGTCATCATGATTCAGGCTATTACTATAGAGAAGAGATCCAAGTGAGCAACAAAGGATTTGAGCAAGTGTATGTGAGTTCTATTTTATTACTTATCACTTGTATTGATCTATCTAGGAATCAACTATCAAATGAAATTCCTTCAGCAATTGGAAGCCTTAAAGGTCTCCACACATTGAACTTATCAAGAAATAGTCTTACTGGAAAAATTCCAATAATTAGCTTTGGGATGCTAGAGCAATTAGAGTCATTGGACCTTTCAAACAACAATTTGGAAGGTGAGATTCCAAGTGAGCTGCTAAAACTATCATTTATGAGTGTTTTCATTGTATCTAACAACATGTTTTGTGGAAGAATCCCAATAGGGGGTCAATTTGCAACATTCACTGATCCTAGACGTTTCTCTGGGAACCTTGGTCTTTGTGGATTTCCACTTGATAATAAAACATGTAAATGTGGAATAATTGATATCAATCCTACTCAAGAAGAAGAAGTTGGGGAAGGAGGAGAAATCCCATGGCATTGGTATGTTGAGTGGATGACAAGTTTTGCGGTTGGATTTTGGGGAGTATTTGGAATCTTGATTGTCAAAAGGCATTGGAGAAGAAGATACATTCAAGTCTTGGATGAAGTTGTTAGTATTATTCTAGATGGATTAAGAGGCATCAAGTAGGTTAATATAGTTTGGCAAATGTAATTTCTATGGGGAAAGGTGTATTTCTACTTTCTCATGCCTCCACCAAACATGTAGATCATATATTAATAAAGCATATGTAATTTTAATTTATTTCCAACAAATTTATTAGTGTAGAAAGATTCCTCAATGGAAATATCCAAGTCTTTTGAGCTAGATTTTTTGGAATGTGTATTTTATTTTGGTAAATTATAGTATGTGATAACTTTTCTATAATTGGAAATTAAAATATAATTAAAAATCTGTTTATATATATTTTTTAATTTTATTTTATAAAATTTATGTATGATGGAAACATGTTGACAATTTTTTATCACTGTTCATTACTTCCTTTGGGGAAACAAATGCATAATAGAAATGAAAATACTTTTATGTTTGAGAAAAAAATATTAATTATTTATTTTGTTGATTGATATGTAGATTTCGTTTAATCTATCTTTTAAAGGTTGTGATTTTTGTGTTAAAAAATTTATTGTTTTAAGTATTATTTCTTTCTTGAAGAACATTAGCTATCATCTATTAGATGTAATTTTTTGTGTTAATTAGCTAGTAAATATTGAGAAATAAGCAATGTCAAATTTTCTAAAACTTGTCATTGTATAATTTTCATGTAACTATAGTTAATCCATTAATCTTTATTGCAATGACATGTTACTATGAATAGTTGTGAGTTGATAAAAGATTTAAATTATGTAATACCTTGTTTGTATTGAATTGGATTGCTAACCATCATATGTGGAAGGTTTAGTACTAGGTTATACAATGCCTTACTAGTATTAGATTTAAATATCAAATATTTGTTGGAAGTTTAAGAAGTTTGTCATTGAGATGCCTCTTGGTAACATGAACATGAGGTATGAGCATAAGTTCTACAATATGCAAGTATAGAGTTGTCATTGATGTTAACATTGTGCTTTATCAATGTGTAGACCATTTTGTATAGCATGAATGCACAAACATGTTAATATAGTGCATTGCTGCAAGAAGGTTTGATTCAATGTAGATAATTGATGTGCAAAATTGGCTAAGTGTTAGAATAGTGTTTTTAGTGTTCAGACATCCAATTTTTGGCTTGCATTGGTCCAGCTTGAAGAATTCTACTTTGTGGTTCTAATGCAGTTTTTTTTTGGATGTTAGAGTCTAAATCTAGATTTTTCACATTGTTTTGTTAATTGGTGAAGAAGTTATGAATGAAAAATTATTCGGTTTGCCAGTAATAGCGTTTCCTATGTAGAATGTATGTTTTTATTAGTTGGCACTTCACTACAAAATGGTATTTGGTCTTACGGATTTGTGCAAGTGTTTATAGGTGTCAATAGAGTATATGATCCATGTGGCATGAATTTTGGAGGTCTATGTGTCCATTTGTGATTGATCAATTGGTGAATTTCGATGTTAGGTCTTCACTAGTGCCGACCTAGTATATTTTGGGTATTGCAAAGTTTAAGTGTTG